>BMAO01031111.1:0-40179 GCA_019973975.1 Trichonephila clavata | reverse complement strand
CATTATATTTTAAATCAATTGTATATAAATGATTTTATTATGTATCAATTTGTAAAGAAGCGATATTGTAAGATTGTGTTTAGAAAATAAAAAAATAAAAAAAAATGGAATGAAACTAAATATTTGTGTCTTTTATTTTTTTCTATTATATTCTTTTATTTTCCCTAAAAAATTACTATTTTTTTTCTATGATAAATTTTTTTTTCTCAAAAAAAAATTATAATATTTTTATAATAATTTTCCCCTTAAAAAATTCATATTTTTTTCTATGATAAATATTTTTGTTCCCAAAAATTAAATTTTTTTTCTATGATAAATTTCTTTTTCTCAAAAAATTATATAATTTTATTTAATTATCATCTATTTGAAACTTTTAAATTTTATTAAATAAGTATTTTCACCTGCAAAAGAAAACTGTTCAAATCATAAAGAGACATTTTTTTTAAATCAATGATTATCATTTATTTCAAAGTTTCAACCATGCATTTCTGCGAGCATACATTATTGGTTTTTTGATAATTTTGTTATTCTTATACAATTTTTTTATTTACATCTAGATGTTTCGGTAAATTTACATCATTCAAAGCACTTAAAAATACATATCTTCCTTCAGGTGCCGATTTTCGGTTCCGTAGAAAATCATTTACGAGGAATACAATATTACTTCCTGGATAACAGTATTTTTGTAAATAATTTCACCATCAGAATTCCAACTGAAAGATTCTTGAAGCTTTAAAAACTGGAAAATATCTTTTGCTTTTTCTTTATACCTAGGTGGAACAATTCTAAAAATTTTATCCTCTAACACTCCTTTTTCTGTCTTCACATTCTGCCCTTTCTCTGTCTTCACTATTGAACCTTTTAGATTTTCGTTTAATGATTCCATTTCTTGATTTTCCGATACAGATGTTTCAGTTGGAATTGATTCGGACTCTTTTCGATTTTCAACAGAAAAATGTGTATATTTTTGTAAAACTTGTAGATAGAGTATTGCTTTTTCTTCTTCAGTTAAATCCTTATTATGGAGAATGTTTTTCATACGTTGATCAAGTTCCGATAAGTGTTCCGCTACTTGAGCTCTTTCTTCGGGTACCAGTACAAATTTTTTGCTAAATTCCATTTTGAATTAAAGAGCTGATAACGGAAATAGCTGCTGGTAATAAAATAGATAGGAATCCTTCTCCTTTTTGAATTAAAATTTTCTTTTTCTCGTAAAGAGGTGTTTTTTTGTTAGAAAGCTTTCTTAAGCTTTCTTTATAGGGAGATAAGCGATTTTTTTTAATTTTAGTCAACGATATGTTACCACATAAAACATTCAGCACGCACTCACACAAAGTTTTTATTTCTTTCTTTGAACACTTTTTCAAAATAGATTTTGAGTTTTTTGTTTTAGAAATTAATTTTAAGAGCTCTAAAGTTTGTTCAGAACACACTGGCATCTTGCGAACTAATGAATATTCATCTAACAATTTGAATCTATTTATTTGTTTCAAAGTAATGGGTTATCGAGGTTGATATACATAAAAAACATCTCCAGGAAACATACCTGTGCGCACACGCAAGGATTCATCAGTTTCAGGTTTTAAATCAATAAGTAAGTATCCGTACGGCTTTGATGTGGTATCTGTGTAACATTCTTGAAAAAATTTCACTTTACGAGGATATAATTGGCGCCCTAAATGTGTAATTTGGGATTGATCTCTTCGATTCTTAAATAATACAAGATAATGAGCGTTTAAGGAAATTTCTCTAATTTCTTTCCCTTTATGAAAAATATTCTGTACCACAAAAATTATACTCAAATTTCTGTGATGTGAATATTTTACAAATAATTTTGTTAATTGGGGATCATTCCCTAACTCGCCCATAAGATCATCTATAACAATTAACGCATCCGAATACTGGTGCACATTAGATGGAATACCTTCATGAAAGGAAATATTCGACATTTCTTCATATAACTTTTGATAAACCCCATAACACCAAACTATTTTTTTAGGAAAAGGTTTAATCATTTTATTTTCAATTAATTTTTTAACGAACTGACTTTTACCGCTACCAGATGGTCCAGCCAAGATTAAAGTAAATGGATGAACCAATTTGAGAGAATCCATGATTAAACTAAATAATTTTTATCAATGCTGCTGCTATTTATACTACGAGACAGTTAATTCTATAAATTTTATTTTGCGTGATAACAAAAAGAAAATTCATAAATTCTTATCCCTGTCCATAATCATATTATGTTGTATCCTGCATTTTCAAGTTTTGATTCATTATCAGATAAAAGTGAGACCATTCAGTACAGTATTTTCTCATAGTATTGTAACAAGGTAGCATTGATCCCCTATTTATGTCTAGTTTGATGGATTAGAGCAGCTTGGAGGCAAAAACACGTGGTTTTCATTGTTTCGTCTCGACGTCAGTGGGTCTGTGGTTTGAATGGGCAGGACGAAACCCCCCTGCTGATCTATTCACATACCCTGTCTGACTTTGTAGACTGACGCCTCGGAAAACGGCGGGTGGTAAGGGGTCGGAGCGTGACGTGTGCAGATTTCCACTGCGCCAACCAATGAGAAGTGATGAGGGGCGTGTACTATCCACCCCCCCCCAGGAGTTTAAAAGGAGACCACGTTGATAACATGTTTCAAATAGCCCATTCGCTCCGTCGAATATATGTACAGTGCCTGATCGTCACAGAGTAGCAGAACACAAAATTGGTTTGAAGATTTAGTAGTGAGTAGCAACGTTCTAAAATTTCTACGGCTTCATTATGTCTACTTGCAATATTTGTGGAAAAAACTTCGTTCGGCAAAGGGATTTAAAACGACACATTGACTCTGTGCATTCAACAGAGAAAATTGTATGTGAGTTTTGTGATACATCCTTTACCCGTAAAGACAACTTATTGAATCATTTGAAAAATAAAAGCTGCGAAAGAAAGTTGGAGAATGAAGCGGGAAAAAGAAAGAGAGTGGATTTGTCTGTTTCAAATAGGAAAAAGAAAACACAGTTGTCCACATCTGCTGAAAACTCTACGGCTGTTCCTGAAAACTCTACGACTTCCCCAGAACATTCTGATGCAGTTCCTGAAACCTTTACGGCCGTTCCTGAAAATTCTACAGCTGTCCCAGAACATTCTGCTGCTGTTCCTGAAAATATCTCCTTACCACCAAAAGAAAGAGAGAGTGCTTTTCAAAAAGCTTATAAAACATTTGATCTCCATAATAACGATAGTTCACTGGGGATAAAAGAGTTTCTACTCTTGAGAAAAGAAGAGACACTCTTAATTTTTCACAATGAACTCAAAACTTACAAATCCTTGAAAGTGAGTAAATGGGTTCATTGCATTTACTCGAAAGCGACAGATGCCGGAAAAATGATAAAAAACGTTGAATTTAAAACGCCGAATAATGAAGTATTACAAGGAACTAATCTCGCCAGCCTTTATGACAACATGTCTGAGAAAATAGTGAAAGAAAGTGAGGATTTCGAGGGTAAAGACTCGGGCTGGACACTGGACGAAATCTTAAGACTCGAAGTCCGCACAAACCGTTATTCTCCATTCAGAGGTTCATCATCCTTCATCGAGGTGCCGAAGCAGATCGCTGAAACTAAGGCAATCATCAATGTCATCAATAATGAGGACTCTCAGTGCTTCATGTGGTCTATTCTCGCAGCTCTTTACCCCAACACCAGCAACCTCAACAAAACGTCAAGTTATGTCCCCCACATAAATAAGTTGAACTTTGATGGAATATCCTTTCCAACACCGCTTAACGAGGTGAAAAAATTTTCAAAAATGAACGATATAGGAATAAATATTTATTCTTTTGAAGAAGATTTAAAAATATTTCCTCTCCTCATCAGTGATATAGTGTGTGATAAACATATAGATTTGCTTTACGTAAAAAATGGAGAGTTTGGACATTATTGTTTCATTAAAAGCTTATCTCGACTTGTTTCCAAACAACTCTCAAAACATCAACATAAAACATTTATATGTAAAAGATGTTTAAGTGCTTTGCAAACAGAATACAAACTTCTTCAGCACAATGAGATGTGTATACATAAAAGTCCTGCAAGAGTAGTAATGCCGTCAGAAACAAGTAAGTTTTTAAAATTTAAAAATTTTCAACATTGTTTAAAAATACCCTTTGTTGTATATGCGGATTTCGAGTGTGTAACTAGGAAAACTGATACTTGTGGTCCTAATCCAAACTTTTCATTTACTAATATTTATGAAAAACATGTCCCGATAGGTTTTTGTTATTTTATCAGTTATCAAGGGGGGTATTATAAAGATCCAGTAGTATATAGAGGTATTGATGCCCCAAAAATTTTTATTGAAAAGTTAGAAAAAGATGCAATAGAAATGGATAATATTTATAAAAAACTAAAACCATTATTACCTCTTACTGAATCAGAAAAGCAATTGTATGATAATGCTAAAAATTGTTATGTTTGTGATCAAACCTTTCGCGAAAACAATATCAAGGTTAGGGATCATAACCATGTGACTCAAAAATTTAATGGCCCTTGTTGTAATAGTTGTAATTTAGCAATGAAAACCCCTAAATTTTTGCCTGTTTTCTTCCATAATCTTTCTGGGTATGACGCCCATATTTTTATTAAGGAGTTAGGATATGATAAAAAACAAATTAATTTAATTCCGAACACCGAAGAAAAATATATTTCCTTCAGTAAAAATATTTCAAATGATTTTCAGTTAAGGTTTTTAGATTCTTTCAAGTTCATGTCTTCTAGTTTGGAAAATTTGATAAAAACACTAAAAAAAGATGAATTTAAATATATGAAACATTATTTTGATTCAGAAAAAATAGATTTACTTTTAAGAAAAGGAGTTTTTCCGTATGATTATTTTGATAGTTTTGAAAAGTGTAAAGATTCTTGTTTACCACCTATTAGCAAATTTTACAATAAACTAAATGAGGAGCCTATAAGTGTAGAGGATTATAATCATGCATGTAAAGTATTTAATGAATTTCATTTAAATAATCTTGGTGAATACTGTGATCTATATGTAAAAACAGATGTCCTATTGTTAACAGATCTCTTTGAAAACTTTCGGAAAATATGCATGCAAACTTATAAACTTGACCCCTGTTGGTATTTTACCACCCCAGCTTTATCATGGGATGCTATGTTATTACATACTAAAGTAGCTATCGAACTGTTCACTGATTACGACATGCTTCTTTTTATAGAAAAGGGTGTAAGAGGAGGTATAAGTCAGTGCTGCAATCGTTATGCTATAGCTAACAACAAATATATGTCTAATTTTAACCCAGATGATGAGATAAAATATTTAATGTACCTTGACGCAAATAATTTGTACGGTTATGCAATGAGTAAATATCTACCCTTAAAAGATTTTGTTTGGAGTGATAACAATTTAACCGAACAGGATATTTTAAATTTATCAGATGAATCCGATGTAGGTTACATCTTGGAAGTAGATCTTGAATATCCCTCCGATTTGCATGACAAACATTCAGACTTTCCCCTTGCCCCTGAAAATAAGCCCCCACCTAATTGTAAAGAACCTAGACTTTTAACTACTTTGGAATCCAAAACAAAATATGTTCTCCATTATTCTAATTTAAAGCTATATTTAAAATTAGGGTTAGTCTTGAAAAAAAACTCATCGAGTTTTAAAATTTTTTCAATCTCCTTGGCTTAAAAATTACATAGATTATAATACTAAATTAAGAACTAAAGCTGTAAATGACTTTCAGAAGGATTATTACAAACTAATGAATAACAGCATATTCGGGAAAACGATGGAAAATGTAAGAAGAAGAGTAGATATACGTTTATGCTCAACAGAAGAGCAGGCTCGAAAGTTAATAGCGAAATCAAATTTTAATCGACGCACAATATTTTCTGAAAACTTAATGGCCGTCCATCTAAAAAAAACCCAAATCAAATTTTTGAAACCAATACAGGTAGGAATGGTAATTTTAGACTTATCAAAAGTTCTAATGTATTCTTTTCACTATGAGTACATGAAGCACCGTTACGACTCGAAAGTAAGGCTCATGTATACAGACACCGATTCCTTTATCTATGAAATAAAAACTGATGATTTTTACAGTGACATGAAAAATGATATTAACTTATATGATACTTCAGATTATGATAAAAACAACATTTACAATTTACCTCTAGTGAACAAAAAAGTCATCGGGAAAATGAAGGATGAAAACAAGGGAAATATTATGACAGAATATGTAGGATTAAAATCGAAAATGTATGCCTACAAAACAAACCATAAGATTGAAAAGCGGTTAAAAGGAATTAAAAAACAAACTATAAAAAATAAAATAACATTTGAGGACTACAAAGCCTGTCTTTTTAATCAAAAATTAAAATATGTTGACATGAACTTAATTAGATCCAAATTTCATTCAATACACTCCATAAAGCAAAACAAACTTGCTCTGTCCTATAAAGATGACAAAAGGTTTATTAATGATGATGGCATTACTACGCTTGCCCATGGACATTGGTCATTGATGAATTTAGACCTATTCGATGAGCAGTAAGACATAAAATCCAATGATGACACAATAATGTGATTTTTGTAATGTAAATAAAAGATTGTAATGTGAAATGGAATGCTGCTTTTGTAAATAAACAACTTACTTTGTATCTTTTTGTGTAATCGTTATACCGAAATCAATTTTATAATTTGTTGTTCTCCTGTAATGTATATATATATATATATATATATATATATACAATTGTAATGTAAAACGCAATACAAGATGTTGATTTCTGAATAAACAATTTACTTTGTATCTTTGCTGTGTATGTGTAATCATTATACCGAATTAAAATTTACAATTTGTTATTAAAGCAATGTATAATAAATATTTTTTTTTATTTCTATTCAATTAAAAAAATATTTTAACTAAATGGTTATTGCAATGAATAGTTATACAATTTATACTCTTTGGAAAAGGCAAAGACTTTGCTTTAAACACATAAACATAAATTTTTCCTTTCTTTTATACAAAATATATTTAAAATATCACTTATGCTTAACATACTAAGATAATTTGTTTGAAAGATGTATACTGATATTTATCTTTTAAAATGAAACTATTTCAACATAAATTAAACTAGAAAGCAGTATGAATAAAATTAACAATATAACCATATTTATAAAAAAAAAATTATTCTTTTTGCTTCAGATTTATAAAAATAAACTTTTTTAAAGCCAACAATGTATCCATCCGCTCTAAGCATTGAGATAATTTCTGACGTAGAATTCAGTCGCCGTCTTGTAGAATCAAGATCAGACAAGCTAAGACAAGTTCAATCGTAAACCGTTCACACGCTGATTACGAGTATTCTACGTCACATTTTTTTACTGTGTATGTGTAATCATTATACCGAATTAAAATTTACAAATTATTAAAATAATATAAATGAAATATTTTTTTATTTCATTTTAATTAAGAAAATGTCGCCATCTGCTTCGCCTGCAAAATTAAATTCATGAGATTATAAACCTAAGTTTTCTTCAGGTCTGCATGCCTTCATAGGACAATGGTTAGCGTAACTGAAAAACTATTGTCCTATGGAGACATTTTGTTCTGGGTCTGTGAGTTTGAATCTGGATTTATTATTATTTTTTTTTATTTGAGCGTTATTTTTTCAATCATTTTAAAATCTAATAATTAGTATATAGTTTAACCAATAGGTGGCGCCATGAGCACTTTAAACATTTCAATAAACTTTTTTTACACATTTAAAAAACAACTCAACTTAGCAGCAGGAGGGAAACAACTCAACAGCAGGTGAAAACAACTCAACTCCCCCTATCAACTCGAAAACCAAAACCATAGCAGGAGGGAAACAACTCAACTCCACGCAGCATCCACTTAGTATATAGTTTAACCAATAGGTGGCGCCATGAGCACTTTAAACATTTCAATAAAATTTTTTTACACATTTAAAAAACAACTCAACTTAGCAGCAGGAGGGAAACAACTCAACAGCAGGTGAAAACAACTCAACTCCCCCTATCAACTCGAAAACCAAAACCATAGCAGGAGGGAAACAACTCAACTCCACGCAGCATCCACAGGAGGAAAACAACTCAACTCTGCGCCTGCGCCTTTACCGCAGAATCGGCTTTTCTTACCTACTCGTGTAAAAAAAAAAAAAATTCACAACTTTTTTTTTAAAAAAAGGAAATTTGGGGATATTTTTGTTGTTTTTAGATTTATTTATTCCTTTTTTAGAAAAATATGTTACAATATTAAGAAAAGAAAAAGAAATTATTATTACTAAACGGGGAAAAAATGGGTAAAAATTTACAAAAATTAACATAAAAGAGGACCATTCTGTAACAAAAGTTTAGGAACAATTTTTCAATTCTAATATGTTGCTATATTATTCATTTTTGAAATGACCTTCAGGATAAGAGATATTTTAATTTTTACAAAAACTAGAGCACTTGGGTTATTGGGTGAAATTGCTTTAAAAACAGTGATTATATTCACATAAGGGACTATAAATTTTGTAATAAAACAGTGATTGATAAATCTGAAGGTTAAAACACTTCTACTATTATACAGAACATACACAAAAAATATAATTTAATTATTTATTTTCAAAACGAGGATTTTCAAACAAACAAACAAAAAACACATTTCGAGTAAAACGCGTTTTAAAGTGCACACATCTTGGCATCTGCTTTTACTAAAACGCTTGCAGTTTTTGTTCTAGTGAACGGAAAATTATTATTTTTTTATTTCCAATGGCGGATTACAAGACAACTGCGAACAAAATGAGAAGCAGAGAATATTGACAAAAAACAAAGGACAACACAAAAAAAAAAAAAAAAAAATGAAAGAAAAAATAAGAAAAGAAACACTAGTTCACAGTATGTATGCAAATAAATAAAATTGAAGTGTCTGTTTGTAATTTCAAATTAGCAGCTGTTTATTAAATGCATTTAAAGGTATATACGGTACTTATATCAAAAATTAAATTTTAAAAATTTTTGTCTGTCTGTCGGTCTGTCTGTTTGTTCCGGCTAATCTCGGGAACTTCTGGTCCGATTTTAAAAATTCTTTCACCAATCGAAAGCTACATTATCAGCGAGTAACATAAGATATAGTTTGTCTCCATATTCCTACGGAAAAGGGAACTATGCGGGTAAAACGTTGACGTTGCTTACTCCCCGCCAAGTTGGCGCGAAATTATGCATTTGGTATAATGGAAATTTTAATAAAAATTTTCTCACATTTGTAACAAATAACTGAAACAGTGTAATTTAGCATCTTAACAAAAAGCAATTTTTTAAATTATTTTTTATTAAACGGCTAACGTTTATTACGTTACGTTTGTTAAATGTCAAACTCAAACTTTGAGAAATATCGCCAAGTTGGCTAAGAAGTTCTCTATTCCGACAATCCCAGATATTTTATAATGCTTATTTTCTCCACCTTTTTAAAGAGGGAAACGAAATAAAGTTTTATCGAATTGCGCGCGCGTGATATTGAAAAGTCTATCGTAATATTAATTGACAGTTTCATAAAAAGTTTTGATTTATCGAATATTTATTATTTTGAATTTTGTTTAACCAAAGAATACAATATTCACATTTTGCACAAAATTTTTCACTTATACTTAACTAGATATTTTACATGAAGGTATTACTTTGAAGATATATACTAGATATTACTATGGAGGAGAAGCCATACAATGTCACTCGCCGAATAAAATTAGGGAGCTTTACGCAATACGCTCATCTTCGGTATTTCTAATCCTCAAACCTTTTGGAATAAGTACAAAGACTACATGGCGGAAGATATTTTGCGACGAAAAACAATCAAATATGCCTTTCAATGAACACATCTACAACGAAACGCAATAAAGGTTTTCAGAATGGTTAGGAAGAAGCTACATGTTTTTGAAATGACTAGCCCTAGTCGTGTTGACGGATATGGCCTTGACAATCAAATTACTTGAGAATTAAACTACGAATTTACAGCATTGCAACATCAAGTAACAAAATTTATCCCTCAGTTAACTCCAGAACAAAGTCACGTTTTCCAACAAGTTTTACACAAAATAGAATCCGGCAGTGGTGCAATCTTTTTTTTCTCGAAGCCTCTGGAGGAACAGGAAAAACCTTTTTTCTAAACTTATTATTAATGACCATCAGAAAAACCTAGAAGATAGCAGTTTCTATGGCTTCTTCTGGTATAGCCGCGGTTTTACAGACCAACGGTCGTACTGCACATTCCGTTTTAAAATTATCGCTCAATCTTGCATTTGAAGATTCACTCTTCTGAAATTTCAGAAAAAATTGCTCTCAAGGCAGGATGTTTCCACAATGTAAGCTTTTAGTGTGGGATGAAAGTACGATGGTTCACAAGAAAGCTATAGAAGCGTTAAATCGGACTCTTCAGGATTTACGAGATAGAACAGATATTATAGGAGAGAGGAATGGTAGCTTTATTATATATTGGCAATCAAGTTTATGGGGAAAAGTTGAAAAATTCAGTCTGAAAACGAATTTGAGGGTGCATCTTCATAATGACGTAGATTCGGATTATTATGTAATTGAGAATCGGTTATGGATGCTTGGACGCAAATGCTGGAGGTTATATTTTACTTTCAGAGAATTTTGTAATGTAGAAGAAAGTGATATAAATCTTATTGCTCAAATTTACCCGGGCTTGCAACAAAATTTAAATTGGGATCAGTGGTTGCGCGCAAGATCAATTTTGGCGCCAAACAATGACATTGTCCGTAAGATCAACATTGAAAATTTAAGCGACGTGCAGGGGCAGGGAGGAATTGAAGAAATATTTATCAATGAATATAATTATGGATAAAGAACAAAGTACTTCATATCCCACGGAGTTCTTAAATTCACTTGAACTTTCGGGTGTACCCTCACATAAACTTCAATTAAAACTAAATGTACCAGTTATGCAAAATCTCGATGATCCTCGACTATGTAAAGGAACGAGGCTTTGGATCACAAAACTGATGCAGAATATACTTGGTGCCAATATTTGAACATATGTCATGAAAGGGGATAGTGTTATCATACCTCGAATTCCAAGTATACCCACTGACCTACCATTTTAATTCAAACAAGTTCAATTTCCAGTTTTACTGTTGCTATTTACAAAGCTAACATTTCAGATAGCAGGGGTGCATTTGGAAAAGCAATGTTTTTTCCAAGGCCAACTATATGTAGCCTGATCGGTGTGTCCAATGCCCAAATCTTCACATATTTGCAACTGACTGAAGAACATAAAATATGGTATACAGTAGCATCTTAGAATAATATTCTGTTTTGAGTTCTTTTGAAGAGGAACTATATATCAAAGGTAGATACTTTCGATTTTTAATAATATTAATGGTTTAAATTATTAAATATTTGTTGTTAATTATTATAATAAGTTACGTTTTCATGTTTTTTTAAACTATAAGCTCAACTTTAGAATTTTAAATTTTATTGGTTCCAGTCACAAGCAATAAAAAAAATTACCATATTGTATTATTTACTTTCTAATGATAATGATTACGACTTTGACAGTTATTTAAAGACATCAACGCGAGCGGAGCCGCGGGTAAAATCTAGTATGAAATAAAATTTTCAAATGCAACATTAATCATTGATAGCTTACTTGACAACAGATGAGAAATATTTTTTTTTAATGGCCGAAATTCATGTGACGTCACGATCACGTGAAAACTAGGTCGCGTGATTATGCTTTCGTTTGTTTACTACTATTGCTACGACTATTTTGCTATCGCAGTTTCACATTGTACTTTTTAAAATGTCTTATTTTGCTGAAATGGTTGCTCGGTCAGTAAAAGAAAGAGGATTGTTGGAAAAAAATCATATTTACCGGTAAAAAATATGAGTGTTTTGAGAGCATGTTGAAGCGTGAGGATTACAAACCATCTCCTCACTGTTTATGTATTATACCACTTTGGAGAATATTTTCAATACCTTCGCCAGCTTAAACCAAACTGTATTTTTACTATTTTTGTCTTCACAAAAGAAACCTCTTCACACACACACACAAAAAGGATTTTAGATAGATGTAGACTTTTACAAGCATGTAAATAATTCAAAGCAAATTTTCGTTTATTTTAAATAAAATCATATGGAGAACATACATAAAAAAGTAAAACTTAAAAGCAAATTTTTGTTTTTTTAAAATTAAGTTATATTGAGGACATATATAATGTTAATTAACTTAAGTTGTACGCATCTTCAGAGTAGTTAATAGAGGTACTTCAGTATTTAATTATCTAAAATTAGAACAAAAAGAATCTAATATGTAACCATACATGTCATATCACAAAAACAAGTATATATATTTTACTTAATAATTTTACAATATTACAGGGGGGAAAAGAAAAAAAAAGCATTTTCAAGAAGCATTTACTACAAAAATGGTAAAATATCTTAATCACAGTTTATACTAGATGATGAATCAAGTACCACTTTCAAACATTAAAAATCAAAATGATCATTTACCATGTGTAAAATTACACATAAAAAATTGTGTAACACTTTGAAAGTCTTTAATCGCTGCACTATTTCAGGTAAAAGATATAATTTGTCAAGAATTGAATTACAAATATGGTAAAAAATTAAGGCATTAAAGTTTTAAAATTAAAATGTGTATAATAGAATATAAATTTGTGTCTATATATATCTATATATATAAAAATGTTATGTTGGTTTGTGTACGCTTCCATAACTCAAAAAGTTCAGCATGGACTTTTCTGAAATTTTGACACAACTTTGCATTTGACCCCGGTCAGGTTCTTATGTACTTTTTATTACGAAATGCACTCTAAATTTTTTTAAATTTAATTTTTAAGTGATTTTTTGATGTTATGACGTCATACGATGTCACGACTCGCTCTGAATGCGAAAATTTAAGCTTTACACATATTTTTTTCCCAATTATTACATATTTTTATTATACTTAAGTTTATTGGTTGTCATATTTTTCAATTTTTTTGTTCTTTGATATGTAATTGGGATTAATTTTCGAATAAATCATTTTTTTAAAATTATTCTTTCAGTCACTCAAATTTTGTTTTGTGGTTTTGGCAACATTCCGATAGCTAACGTGCGATAAACAATTTTTTATGTCATTGAAATAACAGGTTAGGTTTTCTGATATAAATTATTTTTTAACAAAACTATATATATATATAAAAATGTTATGTTGGTTTGTGTACGCTTCCATAACTCAAAAAGTTCTGCATGGATTGATCTGAAATTTTGACACAACTTTGCATTTGATTCCGGTCAGGTTCTTATGTACTTTTTATTTCGAAATGCACTCTAAATTATTCTAAATTTAATTTTTAAGTGACTTGGTATTACTTATAATTGACGGGGTTTTGAATTAGTAAGTTTTTTTCTCCATTCTTATCAAATTGATTCTGGCAAAAGTTCGATCAAAGAATGGCATAGCATTAGCTCTCGCGTCGTCTGGAATAGCAGCAACATTGTTACCAGGGGGAAGGACAGCTCATTCAGCTCTGAAGCTGCCATTGAACATACAAACCATCGAGACTCCCATGTGCAATATTTCCAAAGCGTCTGGTATGGGAAAAGTATTGCAAAAATGTAAAGTCATTGTTTGGGATGAATGTACAATGATACATAAAAAATCACTTGAAGCTTTGGATCGATCGCTACAAGATTTGCGTAAGAACGTTCAACCATTCGGGAATGCATTGATATTGCTCGCAGGAGATTTTAGACAAACATTGCCTGTAATTTCTCGATCAACACCAGCGGACGAAATAAATGCTTGCCTGAAATATTCAACATTGTGGCGACACGTACGTACATTTCAGTTGGCTATGAATATGCGTGTCCAGCTTCAAAACGATCAATCAGCCGAGGTATTCTCACGACAGTTACTGGACATTGGAAATGGACAGCTGCCAATAGATGAGACAAGACAAATATCATTACCTGATAATTTTTGTAATTTAGTGACATCGAAAGAAGAACTTATCGAAAAAGTATTTCATAATATTCAAATTAATTATAGGAATCACGACTGGCTCAGTGAACGAGCTATCCTTGCAGCGAAGAATAAAGATGTCTATCAACTTAATAATTTGATACAATCCAGCATTCAAGGTGAGGAAATTATATATAAGTCGATAGACACTGTTGTGGAGGCAGATGAAGTAGTTAATTACCCATCAGTTTTTGAACTCTCTTGATCTGCCCGGAATGCCACCACACTTATTAAAATTGAAAATAGGTGTGCCAGTTATCATGTTGCGTAATGTCAATCAGCCAAAACTCTGTAATGGCACGCGACTCGCTGTTAAGAAATTGATGAACAACGTAGTGAAAGCAACAATATTAACTGGGCCTTTTAAAGGAGAAGATGTCCTGATTCCTCGAATTCCCATGATCCCAACCGATACACCATTTAAATTTAAAAGATTGCAATTCCCAATTCGATTGGCATTTGCAATCACAATCAATAAAGCCCAAGGTCAATCGTTAGAATTGTGAATTGCTTCTCACATGGACAATTGTATGTTGCGTGCTCCCATGTCGGCAAACCTGATAGCCTTTATATTTACGCAAACACTGGCAAAACAAAAAATATTGTATACCCACAAGTATTGCAAAATTAGCCCTTTTCCCTCAAGGGAATACACATTAATTTGTGTATATTTTTAACTGTTTGACTGTTTTTTTATTTAAATTAATGTAATTTTTTTTATCAGTTTTGGGCTATTTTTAATTTCTCTGTTTATTACTATTTTATAAACTGCATGAACTTTTATGTATTTTGCATTTAATTTATTATTTAGATTATTTATTTTTGTGATTTGCATTTAATTTTTGCTTATGATTGTTTCTTACATATTTTTGGGATTTTTATCTGATTTTTGTTTATGGATTATTTCTTATATATATTTGGGATTTCATCTGATATTTGTTAATGATTATTTCTTATATATTTTGTGATTTGCAATGTGTTTCATTGTCTGATTAAATCTTTAAATAATTTGAAATCACCCAATTTTTTTTTCATGTTTTGAAACTCAAATTAATTTTAAGTTCTCAGATCTCCATTTCTGTAATTAAACCAGACTATCCATTGAGAAAATTATCCCCAATATAAGATTCACATTTGGCTGGATGGACCAGCTCTCTTTTTTTCCATTTAACCAGACTGAGCCACAGCAACGCATGGCAGGGTACAGCTAGTTGAATATAAAAGAGTCTTGCTCACTACTACATGATCAAAATAAAATGGTCATTTTTGAATCCATAATTCTTTTACAAAAAAAAAAAGAAGAAGAAGAATAAAAATTGTAATATATGTTTGTGTGGTATATATTAACACATCTGTTTTTATTTTATTATTAATTATTATTATTAAAAGCTTTTATTTAACTTACAATGTATGTATGTATGTATGTAATTTGTTCGGGTGGAATCTTGCAACTCAATTTTGAAGCTGATATCTTCCTCCCATTGAGCTGAAATTTTGTATACACGTTTAGTTTGGATGACAATGCATGTTTTGACCATTTATATTCCGATATTGCAATTAATTAAAAATATATTAATTAAAAATGTTAAACTAATTTTGGGCGCCAACTTGGATATATCTGCATTGTTGTAATAATTTTATTGTTACAACAATGACAAAAGTTGGCGTCGAAAATCGGTTTTCAGCCAAACTGGAATTTCATAACGTTGCGCTATTGACTGTATTAATTAACTTTGTCTAAAAAATAATTACATTTCTACAACGTAAAAATAATCTAATTTTTACAAAATATGCAATTTTTTTTACAAATTTCTATCTATTTTCTTGGATTTAAATTCAAAACAAAAAAGTAGAGCTATTTTTCAAGTAGATTGGTACATTGTATACCTTTCTCAACGCTGCCAAGTTAAATTGAGATGGAGTATTATAGAAATTCTAAATTTAACCCCTTAACTGGTTTGCCTGTACACCTTACGGTCTACTGAAAGTTAGCCACAACCGGTTTGCCCGTGCGCTGTACAGGCACCGAAATTTTTTCTTTCTATATTTTATTTGCACAGACATTTTTATTCCTATAATAAGGTTATTAGTATAGTGTGTCTTTAGGAGATGCAGAGAGAGAGTTTGTCCATGGTACTGAACTACTCTTCATTCAGAATTTTGGTAGTGGTGAAGGTGAGAATTTTTCACTGAAGGCAAGAATATATATTCTTGAAAATATTGGATAAAGAACAGGGATTTACAAGGCAATGTACAATGTGTTGCCTAAGAAAAAGGAAAATGGATAGATAATCCAAAGAAGTCGTTATTATCTCTATCCCCATTGGAATATAAGACTTAGTGTTACACTATTCTTCATATTGTGTGTGCATATAAATATGCACACACACACATGAAATCCTATCAATCGTATGAAAAAGAGGTATGAACATGAAATTTTTTGGTAAGTGGAAGAAAATATATTTTAAGATGTATGTGAAATATTCTTCATAGTACGCAGAATGTACTTATTAAAAGCAAACATTTAAGGGTTTTTGTGTTCAAAAATTATAAAATAAAAAAAAGTGAGTAAAATTTTAAACCGGAGATTAAAATAAAAATCTTCTATTTTCGCGCGTTCTGTTAATTATTATGATTAGTTACATGCAGTTAAAAAATGGGCTTTTTTTGGGAAAATTTTGGTCAAAAAAATTGACCGCTTAAGAGGTTAATCTATGAAGCTCACACAAAAAATAATTATAGAATCGGAAAGATCATTTATTTCGTCCCGATACGGTATAATGTTTTTTACAAAATAATATTTGTATTTCTTATGATTTTTTTTAAATAAGTCAAAATCGATGCTTTTTTATGAAAATAATGTCTAAATCGACGCGCATGAATTTTTTTGTTTAAATGAATCGACATTCCGTACTAAAACAGCTCATGATTTGCTCTTTTAGAATCAGTCATTTAAAAAATAAAATGTCGAAAAATTTTTTTTTACGATTTTTCAAAAAATACTGAACATTTTAATATTTAATAACTTCGTCATTTATGAAGAAAATCTCATAAAACTTTTTTTCGTGTGTAGGATAATATTACCCAAGTACGAAGATTGAAGGAATTGCTTAAAATTTACGGATTTAAGAAAAAATTGTGTTTTTCGTCTAGTACCCTTTTTGCGAGAATTCATTTAGCTCGACTGTTCGAAAATAACCGGCTAACACCTAGCAACAATGATGCGTTGAATGAGATGAACAGACTAAGAAACCTGTCGAGTGATAACTAAAAAGTGAAAAATAAATTGAAAGTAAAAAAGCTTTTTTAAAACAAGCTTTTATTTAAACGCGCTAAAAAGAATAAAATAAATTTTTCTTTAAAATTTTTTTACTATCAACTTATAACGTCATTACACAATTTATATGATATAAAAGCTTGTCGCAAGTTTAAAGCACTCTTACTTACTTAGTTTGAAAATTTTAAGAAATTGAAATCAGTCAGATCAAGTTATTTAATTTACTTGTTTATCTGCAGAGGTAAATCTTGCGACAAGCTTTTATATCATATAAATTGTGTAATGACGTTATAAGTTGATAGTAAAAAAATTTTAAAGAAAAATTTATTTTATTCTTTTTAGCGCGTTTAAATAAAAGCTTGTTTTAAAAAAGCTTTTTTTACTTTCAATTTATTTAGAATTTGACTGTGTAGTATAAACCTATCACACAGTGAGATGTACAAATTGTTTTACTATTCATAATAAATATGCATTTATATTGGTATTTGCACAATATGTAGAAGATTAATCATTATAGATTAGATTTATTTTTACATAAATATAAAAGTCTATGACTCATGTATATTGATATTATCCTGCTTATAAGTCCTGAATGAATTTGTTGCATTGAGTTATTCACAAATATTTGACCCAAGAAAAGTACTTGGATCAATTTTATATTCATCGCGGCTAGAAATACAGAGAATCTTTCAAAATCATTGTTAAAGGGTTAATTGTCCAAAATCACTGATATTTTTGAGTGGTAAGATTGTTCTGGTATGCTATAAAACAGTGATAAAACAATGCTATAATTAGTTAATTAGTCTTGTAAGTAGTAGAAACTGTGATTTTGATTAGAATGGAACTCAATTTATTCATAATAAACTGGTAACTTTTTGATGTAATAATGGTTTTAATCTTAAATAATATATTTTCAAATCTTAAATTTCAGACAGAATTCTGTGTCTCTTTTCCTGATGTCGTTTTATCTTCCATTTTTTTAAAAGTATAAATACACTGCTGGCCACCGTAAATGCAACACCCTGCTTGCTAAATAACATGAAATTTACAACATGCATTAGCGGAGGTGAGATATGCAAATGATTAGAATTTCAGCGCAGCCACACATCACGCACGCCTGTGGCGCCACCTCAAAGCGCTATTTAAGGCTTGTAGATTTTGACGATTTCAAGTTCGGCAATTGTGATTTTCTTGTGGTTTTTTTTCAAAAAACGATCAGTTATGTCTCGTAGAAAATAGCGACCAGCTTTTGATCAAGTATCCGAGTTCGACAGAGGAAGGATAGTGGCCTACCGAGATAGTGGGTTATCTTTCAGGGAAATCGGTAGTCGCGTGTTGGACGAAACCAAACAACTGTAATGCGGATATGTGACCTTTGGATGCAGGAGGGTACGATGGACCGACGTGGTCGATCGCATCCACCTCAGAGCACCACTTCACGTGAGGACAGGCAAATTGGGCGCATGGCAGTGACGGATCGCTCAGTCACAGTGTCAGTGTCAGAGCGTACCATTCGACGCCGTTTATAGCAGAGTGGTCTGTCCGCAAGACGTCCATTGCTTGGTCCACCCTTGACGCAGAACCACAGACGTCTCCGCCGCCAATGGTGCGATGAAAGAAGGATGTGGGTGGCAGAATGGAATGAAGTTGTCTTTACTGACGAGTCACGCATCTGTCTGCAACACCACGATGGTCGGATTCGAGTTTGGAGACACCGTGGAGAGAGGATGCTGAACAGCTGCGTTGTGCACCGCCGCACTGGTCCTGCACGGGGTATTATGGTATGGGGCGGTATTGGATATCACTCGCACTCCTCTAGTACGCATTGCCGGTACTTTAAATAGCCAGTGCTACATCTCCGAGGTGTTGGAGCCAGTTGTCCTTCCTTACCTTCGGGGCTTGGTCACAGCTATATTTCAACATTTCAACAGGATAATGCGCGACCACACGTGGCACGCATTGTCCAAAAGTTCTTCGTCAATCACCAGACTGAATTGCTTCCCTGGCCGGCTCGCTCTTGGGATCTTTCGCCGATAGAAAACGTGGTCCATGATTGCTCAACGATTGACCCAGATTACACTTCCAGCTGCCACACCAGATCAACTTTGGAAACGTGTGGAAGCTGCTTGGTCTGCTGTACCCCAAGAACACATCCAAAGTCTCTTTGAATCAATGCCGAGGCGTGTGGCAGCGGTGATCTCCGACAATGGCGGCTACTCTGGCTACTGATTCTGGCAGGAACCACCCTTCACAGAAGTCTATAAATTGAATCATTTGATACTTGGTCAACATGTTATCTACAAAATAAATTTTGTTGTGCTCTCTCTTGTCTTTCTTGGTGTTTCATTTACGGTGGCCAGCAGTGTATAATTATATGTAAAGGGATACAATGTTTAAGAACCTCTGCTCTATAGGGCGAGTCTTCAATGGCACTAGAATGACGACACCACTCTTCTGGGGAACTAATTTAAAGGAATCTATTCTAACAGCATGAAAAGATCTGTTTAACTGTACCTGAACTGTACGTTTGTATATAGTACTTGACTGCTGATGTTAAGTAGCCCACTTTCTTCGGGCTGCACGGTGTCTTGCTGTAAATGGGACATTCGCCGTTGACATACATGTATACAGACCAACCGGATTGTGTTTGGCTTAAGACCCAATCGTCCTACAGGCAAAAGAAACTGTGAATATGCGTCGCATTGGCTGTTCTCTAGACGAGCTCTAAACAGGATATATCGGTCATTTGCTTTGGTAGCCGTTAGATGGAACTTGTCCTGGCCGATATCGAACTTGCACTGTATTTTAACACGCTTTTATAAGTTTCACTTGCATGTAACTGAATCTTGGAACTCGATTTTTACCCACTTTAAAAGTTCGGATCAATTCGAAATTTTGCACACTTGTCAACGACCGATGACAATAAAATAATTTCATAATTTTGTTTCATTGTCCTTTTCAGGATCGTTAGGAATAAGGATAATCAGATTTGACGTCAATTCCATACACCACTTCCAGATTTGGCGATTTATTGCATACACCATTTTCAAACTTGGCGACTAATTCCATATACCATTTTCAGATTTGGCTACTAATTTCATACTCCATTTCCAGATTTGGCGACTAATTTCAGATTTAGCCACTAAAAGAATAAGGTGTAACCCCAAAGCGAGTGTTTTGAATTTTCAACTAATTATATGCAAGTATAAAATACACTTGCGGTTAATAGAAAAAAAAACAAAAAAGAGTTCTGTATCTGAGAAAGTTGAGGGTGGGTGTGTGTTAGCAATTTTTTACCATTCTATAAACATTTTTCTGAAAATGAAAATAAAAAAAAAAAAGGCTCGTGCATGTGAAAAAAAATAATTTATGTTCTAACTGCTAAATATTTTTCAATTTGAGTCGATTACACAGTCTTACAATGATAGTTATTGCTACTTCATCAGCAACCGCTACAGTTTGTTGTGCTTGTTTGGATTCCAGTCTCCAGATAATACACCAAGTCACGTATACCGGTAGATCATGTTATTTTCCGCAACATTTTAGACTATGGATGTCTTGTTTTACATTAATTATCAGAAGAAATTAGGGGAGCACATGCATTTCATGAAATTAAGCAAACATTAGTTTGAGGGAAAAGAAATCCATTATTTTTACATGAACTTCAAGATTTTATTGAACCTGTTTCGGATTACCAATTTTGGTAAAATATGCGCCGTTTTGTTCTATAGTTTGTTACCATTTTAAAAGTAGCTTCATATTGTCACGAAGATTCTTGGAGTAGAACAGGTAGCAATACAACGGTTGAATAGAGCAATGAAAATTTATCGAATGCGAGCGTGATCTACTTGATCGTACGCCAGACGAACTGACCCCCAGCTCGAGGGAAGCAGCTTATATATGGTACAAAAGGTGGCATCTAGAATATTCTAGAAGTGTTTAAATTAACATAAATTTGTATACGCTGCAACTCTCTGGAAAATTTCAGAGAGTCAATTTAAATCAAATTAAAAAAACTGGCGAGTAGCCCATACCAAAATTACTTTACCTAAAATAACCAATTTTTATCCTTTGAAGTCGCATTTTTTTATTGAAAACTGCTACGAATAAAAGAATAACAGCATTTGATCTCACTACTTTAAATAAACTCATTGCCTCACCGAAAATGTGTTAAATACACATAATACTTGATTCTTTAAGATATGATTTCAAAAATTTCTTATATTTATGTTCCATTTTGAAAATCAAAATTTGTCAATTTATTTAAATTACATAATAAGTCGTAATGCAAATGAATAGTTTGTAACAAAGTAATTAGATGTAATATTTTCTGGACAGGGTTTTTTAGACATACTTTATGTTAAAACCTTCAGCTGAATTTTTTCAACTTTCTACACAATTAAGAAAAACTTTTCATCCTTCGAAAGTTTATTCTATTATAAACTCTCTTTACTTTCAGATTCAAATTTGGCTGTCTGCCTATACATAAAAATCAAAGGTTATTTAATCCTTTCAATTGTGTCCTCTAGCTCCCTATACGTGAAATGAGAACTGTTGAAAGCAAACTTTACAGACATGAAAAAGATACGAGTGAGAGAGCGGAACGCGTTGTGTAGCGATTTTTGTAGAAAATTGTTAGTTTTGAAATTATAACTGATGAAAAGCATTTAATATATTTTGGATGTGCTGTTATACTTTAAATATATCTTATTGATATTTTCTTCACCGTTGTTCTTTATTGAACAAAATACCCTACATTTATTTACTCAAGCAATCCTATTAGAAACTACATTTCTGGGTGGGTGGATTTTATTTTGGGGTTTGATAACGGTAAGAAAATTGGATTTCCATTTTGAAGTTATTGATATAGTTGTATCTTCAACATAGACATTTATCATTGAATGCTTGAACTGATTTAATAAGATAGTAAAGATGTAAGTTATATTAAGTGATATAAAGCAGCACAGCGCACTGCATTTACGAAAGCATATAGTAAATTAGAGAGTGTGTTGATAAATGAAAATGCTGACGCAGAAGAAATTGAAATGTGTTAACATTTGCTTAAGCAAAAAACGGACTCCTAGAGTTAACGCATAATAATTATTGGGATGCTTTAACAGATGAAACAGAATTCAAAACTGAATTTAATATTGTAGAAGAATATGGAGAAAAAAGACTTTGAGAATGGAATTAATGTCTAAACGAGTATTAGAGAATCTTAAAAGTAAGCTAAATAACAAAGGTTGTAATTATGGTAATAATTCTCATTTGGCTGTGTGTGAGAATCTGTATAAAACGATTACCCCACGACTTCCTGAAGTTGAATTGTATAAATTTGGCGGAGAATTAAGAGACTTGTTAATTCTTTGGAACCAGTTTAATAAACTTACACGAAAATAAAAATTTAACTAATTGTGATAAATTTCATTACTTAGCTCAATCAATAAAACTAAAGTCGGAAGATAGAGAGCTTATTGAATCTTTTCGTATTACTAATAAAAACTACCCTTTGGCAATATAAAAAGCTTAACTGAAAGATATGGACGAAAAGAACTATTAACTGATTTTAAGGTACTACAATTGTTAAAACTTGTTTTAAATAACGCAACTAAGAAACAAGATTCTTTAAGTGGTTTTTATGTGTTTAAAATATTTTTCTACTCAACTTCGGGCTCTAAGTAATTTAATAGTGACTACGGATCAGTTCAGTTCGGCGTTAGAACCCTAGAGGTGATATTAAAAGATTTAGACCTTTTGTGCGACTCAAACATGCTTCACTGGGCGCATTTTTTGCAAAAAAAGACTTGTTACGCCAAGAACTTGCTACTTCAAACGACATCACTGACAAAATCAAACTTAGAAAACTGAATGCAGAAATCAAACAGCAATATATTACACAGAAGAGAGAGTCTTGGAAAACTATATGTAGCAGCATTGATGCCAGAGCTCCTAACTCAAAACTATGGCGAATCGCCAAATCCTTCAGTAACGATCAACCTCAAGTGAAAGACAGTAATATTGTCCTAGATTCTTTAGGACAAGTTCCTCAGGAGTCTGCTAACCAAAGAGTCTGCTAACATCTTGGGCAAGTTTTATAAAGACATTAGCATTTTAACATTTGACGAGAATGACAAAAAGGTTAAGAAAATTGCCAAGAGAATGGTACATAATTGCCGCTCTTCTTTGGGAGATCCCATTTTTTATGATAAATTCACTATGCAAGAGATGAATGTTGCTCTAGATGCTATGGGTTATAGAAAATCTCTAGAACCAGATAATATTCATGGACAGATGGTCAAACATCTTGGTGATAAGGGAAAACAAAGATTATTAGAGATTTTTAACCTTTCATGGAAATTGGGACGTCTACCCTGGGAGTGGAAGAGAGCCAATATCATCCTTGTAGAAAAACCTGGTAAAGATAGTAGCTCAGCAAAAAGCTACTGCCCTATTTCTTTGACATCCTTCATTTGTAAGCTCATGGAGAGACTTATTCTGGCCAGATTGAACTTTTATTTGTCCACTATTGACTTGCTCCCTAAGGAGCAATATGGGCTTAGACCATTGATCAGATTTTATTTTTCTGCCAGAATGTCAAGGACTATCAAAACTGAAGGCCAACTAATCACACCACTGCTGTACTTTTGGACATGTCCAGGGCTGTCGACAGAGCCTGGAGACAAAAATTGATTACTAAACTTTATGACGTTTTTGGCAAAAACAAATTTTTTACAAAATTTAATTTGGATCACAAATTTTTTACAAAATAGATCAATAAGAGTGAAATAAAAAAAATACGTTGTCTGATCCTTTTGGATTGAGACACGGCCATCCACAGGGTTCAATCCTAAGCCCAATGCTATTCTCTTTACATGTTTCTGGTCTTGAGGAGGTAATCAATAAGTATAGTAATTTTGGTCTCTTTGCCGATGATATCTCCCTCAGGGGGCTCACCTTTTTTAGGTGAGTACGGGTGTCACAATCCCGAGGTGCCCTAGTGATCTTTCCTCAGGGGGCTCATCTCCTTTAGATGAGTACGGGTGTCACGATCCCGAGGTACCCTAGTGATATTTCATCCCCTTCTCTATTCCCCCTTCCTTCTTTTTCTCCTTCCCCCCTTTAATACCACTGTTACTGACTTTGCTTGCTGTTGGCTTGCCAACCCGCATGTTTGCCGTGTGCGGCGTCCCTTAAGGTGGAAAATGGTGTTCTGGGGATACCTGTTGCGTTCCCTTTGGCCCACGCTTCTCTGTAGACGGGTGGCAGGAGTGAGCCCGCTCCTGTCAATCGGCTGGTGATTGTATCTGAGGGTTTCTAATTGGGTTCTTTTAGAATCCCAAAGACTTTTGCTTTAGGGTTAGTGTTGAAGTTAGGGGTGCCCTGGGTGAACTGGCGGATCACATCTCGAACCTCTGAGGTAAGTGCCGTGCCTGACACACGTCAGATGACCGGATGGCTGCCTCCCCTTGTTGGGCTCCATGGTGGGTGGAGGCGCATTGGGATGAACATACAAAATAACTCATGGAACCCAAAAGTAATTCTCCTTCAGTGGAGCACCGTGCAAATACAATTTTCTGATACATTTAGATTTTTTATTATTAAAACTCCTGAGACCTTTAGCAATGTTTCACCTTTCCTAATTGAGAAAGCTATTTCTAGCAGCTTAGGGGAAATCAAGTCGATCCGTAAGATGCGCTCCGGAGACTTGTTCCTCGAAGTGTGATCTTCGAAGCAAGCGACAGATCTAATAAAACTGCAGAAGCTAGCTCATTTAGACATTACTGTTGCTCCTCACACCAATCTGAATTTTTCACGTGGGGTTATTTCGCCAGCTGAGTTTCTGAACGTTTCAACCGAGGAAATCCTTGAAAATATGAAGGCGCAAAAAGTCTGTGGAGTCAGACGTATGGCGGGATGGTCAGGTGCAGAACACAAAGCACCTAATCCTGACCTTTTCGACCACCTAAATATTTACATTACCTCAATTTTGGTACCATTTGTGTGACGGGTCAACAATCCAAGCTCAAATTTAAAGAAATTCAAGCGAGTTGGAGCTCTTCGAGTCCGTTCAAAAGGATCCCCGTGATGCTGTTAAATTCCAACGGACGAGACATGGGGGAATGTCCCTTTTGTAACGAGACACAATGTCATCGTTGGGTGGCCGTGCAAGGCATGTGCGCTATTCTGCATCAACCCATCAATCCCATTTATCATTCGTGAGCAAGATTGATGACCGCAAGCTCCACCCACATCCTGTCTGAAACGTATAAAAGGAGGGCTCGTTTGGACGCTTCAAATCAGTTGCCTCTCGACTCTTCAGCAGCATGGGCGCAATTGATGCCTTCCCGGAGCACTTGTCCACCACCGTGGTGCATGTGACTCTGCCCAAAAAAACCTAGACGTTGGAATATGCAGCTCGACAGGGCTTCGTCAAAGCGTTCATCCTGTACCAGGAGATGGCCGTGAAACGTGTGTTTGTCATGTTTTGTCACGATAGTTGGCATTACAAAAGGGCGCATTTGGACAATTTCAAGCGGGCTGTGTTGGCGGCGAGGATCCAAAATCCCTTTGAACCGGACGAGATGACGTGGGAAAAGGTGTCTCAATGCTTGTTGAGAAATCCCGATCGACTGCTCAAGAATACGGACAAACGGATGGGATTCATGTACCAAAACATGTTTATAGTCAAAACTGGCTTTACCTTTGGCTTTCGCACCGTGAAACCGGGAGAGGTCCATTTGATCCATACCATCCATGTGCCCATGCTGATGTACGAACTGCCCTCCTCCAATTTAAAGCATCAAGCCAAACTCAATCTGTATAGGAGGAGTTTTGAGCCATTTGACCAAATGCTCTATCATCGGAAAGTGTTGGTGTCCCATACGGCGTATCCGATCCCGGCAGGAACCCATTACATTTTACTCACGGTGCAAAAAACCGTATTTGGTGTGGACATTATCCCCAAAAACATTCTTCCTCAACTCGTGGAGATCGGATTCAACCTGGGGGATTTCCGAAATGTGAAGCGATATAATCAGAAAGCCTACAAGCTGCCTCCTCCCACTCCGGCTCATGGTGAGACGAGCAAGCGACCTTTGGAGGAAGAGATGTATCCTCCCTCCAGGAAACATTTTAGGATTCCAAAGAAATCCTCCAAAATACTCATTACCCCGGTCGTTCGACCCCCTGTGATGATAGCCAGACCTGCCTTGGCTGCTCCTCAACCCGTGTCCATTCCACCTGTACAGACTCGTAAACCAGAGCCACCTGTGCAGATCCAATTACCAGAGCCACCTGTGTCTCAACCTTCTGTGCAGATTCAATTACCAGAGCCACCTGTGCAGATCCATTTTCCAGATCCACCTGTTGCTCAACTACCTCAGCAAATTTCATTACCACCTCAGCGGATCCAGTTTCCAGATCCACCTGTCCAATTTCCAGAACCACCTCAGCAGATCCAATTTCCAGATCCACCTAATGCTCAACCACCTCAGCAGATCCAGTTTCCAGATCCACCTATGGAGCCTTCGTTTGACCATTTAATGTCAAACGTATTTGGAGACTACTCGGTGCCTGAACAAGTGATGGAACCCCCCCCCCCGGGCCCATGCACAAGAACCCCAGCTTCTTCATACGGTGCCTTCCCTCTTTGATCCAAATAACGACATTATATCGTTTTTGGACCATTTTGAAGAGGGGTTGGCCATGGAGCAGCCGGAAGCACCCCTGGATGGGACAATAATATCAAAAAACAAACTTTTGGATTTAAAGTGAAGGAACCTCTAGATTTGTCTTGGAAATAAATATTGGTAGTTATGTACATATTTTTTGTAAATGATGATTGTTATGTACATATTTTTTGTAAATAAAAAAATGCTTTATGAAAAAAAGTCTCATTTTTTTGTCCAAAAAAATACCAACCTTGAAACATTACACAAGAGGATGTAAAAAAAAAATGGTTTCGGTAAAAAATTTATTGGACCAGTGTCGTTCTCGCACTACGATTGTTTTTGGAAATCTGGGTCGGTGGCCGGATCGAGTCACGTATTTCGAGCAAGACTATCCTTATACCATCCTATTTTAGCCCAATTTTGGCGTGCACGTGCCTCGGACGTTTTTAAAAACAACCCTTGTGTTGACGAGTCATTTGGATCTGACGTGGGACCCAGGAGTCGAGTTGAGATTTTTTCAATTGGGTCGTCCACCGTCTCGCCGAGTTTGGGAGGCGTATCAACCCCACAATAAGGAGGCGTACACGTTGAATCTCACGCAATGCACGCGTTTGATGGACGTTTACGTGACATTATTAACGTGGTTGAACGATTGGGAAATGCATCGAGATGAAAACCTCCCTTGGCGCATGCTGATGCCCCAACCTTGGAAACGGGCTTTGGAAAAACACGTGGAGCGCTCGCATCAAAAGGCCTTGACCCATGGGATGCCAGTTGACGTCACGCTCCTCGAGCCATATATAAGGCCAGCCTCTAGCTAGCAGAATTATTCTCTCTCAGAATGTCGAATCAACCCGCCTATTTTGCCCATGCCAGCGTGTTTCACCACCTGGGCAAGCCAGTGCCCATCGAGCTGTCGCTTGCCACCATTCCTAGGGATGGCAGTGATCCTGAAGTGCTCTGCATTACGGTGAACCACGAGGACCTGACCTCCACGCCCAAAGACATGCGTTCCAATGCCTGCAAAAACGCCCGTCTTCGTCTGGTGCGCCCGCTGCCCAAGAGTGTGACGGCGCAATGGTTGCCCTATTGCGTGAAGGGCATGTTTGACCAGCTGTCCCAAGGGGAAAAAGGCCTCATAGTAGTCAAAAGCCCAAAGCAGCAAAAAATATTCAAAGAATTGGTACTCTCCACCATGTCTTTGGAGATGCTGCCCAAATTCAACACCATTTGTGATAGAACCTTTCCCAACTCCATGCATGATGACCTCCACGAGGAAGGGGATGTGTCTCATTGCACCATGCTGAAATCGTTTCAATTTCCAAAATACCTGCAGCGCTTCAACAAGCTGCAGGCGGAATGGAGCTCCAAAGTTTCAGCTTTGGCAGTGTAAAAAAAATTGCCCTTGGGCCCAAAAAAAGGGGGACCGAGTCGACACAGGAGTCGACTCGGTCCCCCTTTTTTGGGTTAAGGAAGGTGCCAACGTTGGAGGGCCTCTCTTTTAAAACTTGTACTAAAAAGGTGCACAAATATACGTTAAAAGATTAGTTTTAAAGTTGAAAAACGTCAACCAAGATGCACAAAGATACGTTAAAAGATTAGTTTCAAGGTTGAAAAGCGTCAACCAATAGGAATCGTTTTACGTGATCTCACTAGAATATATAAAAGGCGAGCAGCTAGCAACCAGAAATCAGAGTGCTTCTGAATGCAGTCAAGAGTTTAGAAATTTGTTTTTGGTTAAAACTGTCAGGTTTGGGTTTGTATTGGATATTCCAAATCTGGCAGTTTTGATGGAAAAAGAATTTTCATGGCAACAGAGATAAATGCTAAATGTTTTTCGTTAAGACTGTCAGGATTTGGCGTAATGTTGAAAATTCCCAGATTCTGGCAGTCTTATCGGTAAATGTTTTTAGCCAAAATCTTCAAAATCCGAAAATTGGGGGATCGAGTCGCATGTCGACTTGGTCCCCCTTTTTACGGGCCAAATTATCCACCAAAATTGGAATGCATCTTTTTAAAAACTTGGCACACACACACACAAAATTGGACTCACCTGCTGACTGCCAGTTGAGACCTCCATGTTTCCTTGACACGCCAAGATTGGAAGGCTTCATGTCGTGAGATGGCTCGTCACCTGGTTTCTTCCATACCTATATTGGAACGTTCTCCTGGTTTTCTCGATACACCAACGTTGAAATGCCTACATTTCATGGGTTACTGCTTTCAAGACACACCAAGCTTGACATGCCTAAATTTTATTTGTGGATCGCCCCTTGACATGTCTCCATTTCATTTGTATTACTGGGGATCAAAAATTTTGGGAGATGATCCAAAAAAATAGCGCAACCATGTAAACAAAAATTTTGTGAGGCAAGTCATAAAAAATTATTCGTTTCAAAAAAGGTCGTTTTCCATTTTCCATGATTTTTTTAAAGGGTCACGGTGCTCAACTATTTTATCGACCGACTGTACGAATTAACATTATAGCAATACGTTTAAAAGGTGAGAATACGATTGACACTTAATATTACCATGTTTTTATTAACTCGCTTTCTTTAATGTCTGTCCGGGTGGAATTTTGTAATTGATTTTAAACTGTGTGACTTTCCGATGAGCTAGAGACTTGAAATTTGGACCATATCTCAGAAGCGGGTGACAATGCATCAAAATGTGAAAAAAGAAGGGGGGGGATGAAAAGGAGGAATTTTTTATACTTTTTAGTCCGTTGTAAAAACATGGTACATTGAATTTTTTTTTATTCGAACTTTTTTTCTTCTTACCACACATTTTATTTGTTTGACCTGTTCTTTTGAGACGGAATCTAATATAACGATACGGGACTCATCCGAGGTCCTGTAAACAGAGAAAATAAATACACACCAGACCCTTTAATTAAAACCCATTGAAGAGCAAGACTTATTCCAGCAGCTACGTAATTCTGGCTCCAAATATCAAACTCAAGGATAAATTCAACAATGAATAAATGACAGTTTAAAAAACTAAACACGCTTTTATTGTAGATCGTACTAAAAAATTAAAAATAAATTATAATTTTAAAAAAAACTAAAGAACACGCTTTTATACTGAATCGAACTAAAATGTAAAAAAATAATTCTTAATAAAGAATAAAATGATGAACGAGAAAATTAATGTCATTGGGGTAAAAGAGTGGGGTGCAATTTCGGATTTGAAAAAAGTTAGAAACTATAACAATTGGTATACAATATTTATTGAACACCCCACTCTTTTACCCCAATGACATTAATCTTCTCGTTCATCATTTTATTCTTATATTAAGAATTATTTTTTTACTTTTTAGTTCGATTCAGTATAAAAGCGTGTTCTTTAGTTTTTTTAAATTATGATTTATTCCTAATATTATTTCAATCGAAAATAAAATTCATATCAAACTCTTATTTCATCGTAAGAGTGATGTGAAAAAAAATTAGGAAAAGTTTTTATAAAATTATTCAATCAAAATTGTTTATAAAGTGGGTTATTTATTATTATCATCATTAAGTTCAACAATAATAAATATAATTTGGCAACATATATACATTTCGTAGTTCCGGTATAATTTTGAAATGAATAGTGTCTGCTGTAGATGGAATTTTTCTCCGCTGACCTATCCTAATGGGGTATTGCAATGTTATGAGTCTTCCCCGCAATCTCCTTTTTTGGTTTCGTTCTAATTCAGTCTAAACTAAGATCAGTCGCCGACGGTTGCTAAGTTTTCTTGTGTCAAAAACTGCATCAGACTTGCCCGTTCTTTTCTCTTTATATCGTAAGTATGTTTTTGAAGTTTATTTATTTTCAGTAGAATTTTTATCTTTCAATATTCATAATATCACGATGATATTTTTAAAATTTAATATGAATAAATAGTTTTGATTGAAATCAGCTTAGAGATAAATGCATTTTATAAGTTTTGCATATTTCGATTAATATATTTATTGCAACATGATACACGTATGCTAACAAATTATTTTTGGAAGCAAAGAGTATTATTTTACCTATTGCACTTGATCTTGAAAGAAGAGGAATTCATTAACCTTAGTTGTCGCGATACTATGAATAATGGCAAATATCCAATGGCATTTTGCCATTGTAACTTCATCGTCTTTCTACTCATTGAGATAACTGTACTCTTACTTGTATTGTGTCATTAAAGATTTTTCCTTTGTTTACTACATAACTTCTGTTTTCAGTAATTAACAGCCATGTCCAGTCGAAAAGCAAAAGGTAGGAGTACCACCAAGAGGAGGGCACAAAGAGCTACTTCAAATGTATTTGCTATATTTGACCAGGCTCAAATTCAAGAATTCAAAGAAGCTTTTAATATGATTGATCAGAATAGAGATGGATTTATTGACAAAGAAGATTTACATGATACTCTGGCATCATTGGGTATTGTTTCATTTTTTTTAAAATTATTCTATACAATATTTAATATTTTGAAGATAATGGGAACTTTTACTTGTAATGTAAATTTGTATAATCGAATCTTTTGAAGCAAGATGTGTTTGGGAGTACAGAAAAAGGAAATTTTTTTGTTAAGTAGTTTATTAAAAGATTCATGTTTTGTCTTATTGGGGCAAACTGATAATTTGTACTAGTTTAATCTTGTGAAGAGCAACTTTACTTCTTTTGAAAAAAGTAGTGAATATAAAGTTGTCCCATAATATGTTTTGTTATCTTTTGATTTTTTTTAAAAGTAATTGATTGAAGATTATCATATTTGAGTCCAATATGTTAAAAATTATAATTTTCACTATTTTACAATTGTAGAATATTTATTGCTACATACTTTAATTCTATACATGTTGTTGATTCTTTGTGTTCAATATCCTACTTTTGACTTTATCAAATTAATGATTTTAAAATTTTGAATATGTAATTTTTTTTACCCCAATAACATGTTTATATTCAAGCATTTATGTAGGCAAAATAAGCTTTATCTTGTATAATTATAAAAGTAAAGAACATACTTTCATAACTTTTAAATATGAATAACTATTTTAACTTCTAAAACCGAAGTGGGCATTAAGTCGATCGCGATCGACATTTGGACCGCCAAGACATTTTGGAGTGACTGCCTTCACATAAGATCTTAGTCGTGCATACTAAAAGAAACACAGGGGGTTTTCAAAATACTGGAAACATCTGTTAGTAAAAGTGATATTTTTGAATGCACTTCGTAAGCATTAAAGTATAATAATAGCTACCAGATTTTTTTTATAAATAGAAATGTATATATTCTGATAGTATTCGTTATATATATATGGCTTTATTGGAGTTAAGTAAGACTTGGATTTTTTTTTCAAAATTATAAAATGTTGGATCTCTCAAATTTTCAAAGAGGTCAAATTGTGGGAACCTGTCTAGCTGGAGCAAGTGTGACCGAAACATCCCAGTATGTAGAGGTTTCTAGAGGTACGGTGTCTGAAGTAATGACTGCTTACACACTGCAAGACAAGCTCGACAAAGCAAAATAGTGGAAAGAGAAATATGTATTAAATATTCTCTTTATCTCTCTTGAAACAAAATTTTTTCCTCTTCAAAAGGACGTAATTTTAGAAGAATAACTTTTGGAATTTAATGGACGAAGTAAAGTATCCTAATTTAAAAAAAGCTGCAATTCATTCTTTGCATCGTTCTTTCACTCTACCTGCCTATGTGAATCTACATTTTCAACGACAGACATAATTAAAACAACGTATCATTCCTGTTTCACAGACGACGACTTAGAATTCATTGCAAGATTAACAGTTAGTAATTATATATATATTCCGAGATATTCAAGATTGGTACGGATAGTATGCAGACTAAATCTTCTACTGAGACTTTAACTATGAGAACTAACTATAAATTAAAATGATTTATTTTTGATGTATTTTGAATTGTTTGATAATAAATGCATCATTTGATAGTAAATTTGTGGGTATAAGTATTATGTTTCTATTTTGCGTTTTACTTAAAACACAGTTTTAAAAGTGTAAGTTTTTTTATTGTAGATTTGTAGGTAAGTACATATTCAGTTTTTATTATTGTTATAATATAAATATTGTTGAGCTTTTTTTTTTTGCTTATCACACCTATGCCACAGAGTGGACCGCAACACCTTGAAAAAATTAAAAGTAGACTGTGTCATGTAAAAGTTTGCCCACCCCTGTTCTAAAATATTTAATTAAATATTTTTGGACAGTTTCCAAGAACTGATGATTGATGCTCACTCTAAATTTATTATTGAGCATATTATAATGCATCTTGTTAAACAATATGCAGCAGCTTCACTTTAAAAATGTGAATGGACTTTTGCTTAAAATAAACAATCATATTAACCATTTGCTATCCATTTCCACAAATTGACAGTTTTTTATGAATTTATTTTCATCCTTGTTTCTTTTTGAAAGTTTAAGTAATCTTTAAGTATGAGTTATAGTGCATTCTTGATGCTTAAATTCATTAATTTTTAGTAGATTTTAAAATGTTTTTTTTTTCTTTATAAAGTGTATTTGAAGATAAATGGAAATCAAATATATATTCCAATATTTAAGAAATGAAAAATTTATATTGTTACTCTGCAATATAAAAGAATTGTGTGAATTACCAAGTACTTTAATTTGAAATTATTTCTTCAATAATACAAAAATATTTAATAGAAAAGAAATAAAATAATTTAGTAAAATACAAAAAAATGGAAAGAAAAATTTAACCTATAAAAGAAAATGGAACATGCTACATTTATCTAGTTTTCTTTTTGTGATTTTGAAAGGAAAACTGGATTTTTGAATTTTATCTGAATTGTCAAGTATAAGGAAAAAGTCTTGATTTATTTTTTCTTTATCATTAAAACTGTATGTAAAATTTAAGTTTAGAATCAAACATAAAAAAAAAGTTTTAAAAAAATCTTCTGCCTTGATATATTTGTATAAAACAAAACAGAAAGGAAGTAGCTATTTTGAAGCTTATATTGATGAGAAATGAATTCTCTTGTCCAGAATATTTTTTTACTGTAAATATATATAAAAGTGTAGCCTTTTTTAAACAAAAGTCAGTATTAAAATAAAAAGTATTGTCGGCTTATGTTTTTTGCTTTGTGTATTTATGCTTCATTTATCATAAGTCATTTTTCATTTATGATAGCAGTAAGATTTGTTATTATAGTGTTATTTTCTTTTATATAATCTATTGGGCAACTCTCCTTTCACTGGTATTTTAATAGATTTACTCTGTAACCTCATTTTATCTGTCTTTATATGGTTATTGTGTTGTAAATTCATTGCATTACTTTAATATAAAAGTTTATGTAATTAATTGGATTAAATTAATTAAACTGATTATTTATTTTTGTTTACATTTTTAAAATTTTGTAATCAATTTTTTTTCAATCAAAATGTATTTCTAATTTTTATTTATACAGACTTAGTTGTGTGTGTGAATATTTTAATTATTTGTAACTTTTTAAAACGTTTTAAATTCTTGGTACTTGCATATTAATGTCACTACAGACTAATTTGTGCCATGCAAATTGTACTATTTTCTACCAAAATGCGGCTGATTTTTTTTTCAAGTAAAACATGCAAGATCTTTTTGTTGTTTTGATATTGTGATGCAATTCGAGTGGTGCAAATTTTGCTAACACTAATATGCAAGTACCAAATTCTTAATAAAGTAATTCTTTTAGTAAAAACTTATTTCATAGTTATTACTTTGAAGATTTAAAGCTCTTTTTTAAACATTTTTTGTTAAATTATATAATTAAATCAAGAACCACACATATTTTCTCATAAGTTAAGGCTTAGCACCTTAGTTTTTATCCCATGTCATATATATATATATATATATATATATATTTGTAGATATTGGTTGTGCGGGATTCTTTTATTTCTAATACTTATTTAAAATCTTATTTAGGTAAAAACCCAGCTGATGATTTCCTTGAAGGAATGATGAATGAAGCACCAGGTCCAATTAATTTCACTATGTTTTTAACTCTTTTTGGAGAGCGCCTTCAAGGTACTGATCCTGAAGATGTGATAAGAAATGCCTTTGCATGTTTCGATGAAGAGAATGCTGGTGTACTTCATGAAGAAAAACTTCGAGAACTGTTGTCAACTATGGGAGAGAGATTCTCTGATGAAGATGTAAGTAATGTTTCTCATTTTATAGGTTATTCTTTAAAATATATTTTTGCCTAGGTTATTTCTTTTTATTCTACTGTATTCATATGTCATCAAAGAGATTGTACTGAGAATAGAACAATAACTGTAAAATCGTATTTTGGTGCATCATTTGTCTATGATTTTCAAAATGTCCCAAGATATCATCAAAGAGTGATTTTGAAAGTTAGAAACCATTGCAAGGTAAAGCAAAATAGCATCATGTTGAAAAAAAACAATGACAGAATTGTTGCTGATGTTAGCAAGGATGTCTTAAGATTTCTTGAGGCCCTGGGCCTCTATACAAATGTGGGCCCTACCTATGCCTTATAAAAGTAGACTGTACATAGCATATGTTGCCAAATACTCCTGCGAACAATAACCAGAAGCAAATAAATGTGTAACACTTACAATCGCACAGACTGTCTTCACCGCCTTTTGATTGAATGAATAATGATGGTGTATGGTGGTAGACCTAGGTCCACCATGGTCATCACATGTAGCCAGTTGACATATCAACCAAAATTCCCAGTTTTTCCAACAATACAACCGAAAATAACTTTGACCATTGAAAGTATTCTAATCATGTTCTTATTAAGGGCAGAGTCGAGAATGAGACGAGACCCTGGGGCCAGGCCCAGTTGGCCCATGACTTAAAATGTCGCTGAATGTTACTCCTAACATGATATGTAGTAAAAGTAGAATTTTTCAGAATAGTTTGATCAAAAGAAAAAGTATCAATCAAAATATTAAATCAGAAGTATTTTTAAAAAAATCTTTAACCTTAATAAGGACATCAAGTAGTTTCTCTATTTTCTGGTCAGAATTCTAGTTCAGATTTAAAAGGTCTTGGAAGGGGATTATTTTCCATTGTTATACTATGTAAAACTATTTTGTGAAAATTATTCATTTTTCTCCTTTTTTTTTTCTCCTTCTAATAGTTCTAGTTTAGCGTAAAAGAGAACAAAATAGGTATTGGATTCTGTGTTTTTCAGGGGGGGGGGGATGAATAAAAATTATTAAATTCAGCATTGTTGTATTGTAATAAGGTTAGCGGAAGTTATGATTGCTGTATTAACAAATTAACATTACTTTTGTAGTTAATGGGGCACCTTATTTTGTGCATTTATTTCATTCCTTATTTTTTAGTGAAAAGTGATTTTTCAAAAAAAAAATCTGTATTCATTGAAAGAATTCATTTTAAAAGTTTACTGTATAATATATCTCAAATTGTTCAATAGAGAAAAAAGAGTGATTCCTTTATATATCAGATGATGTAAACTTGAAAAGATCTTGTATAAATTTTCTTGATTGTACATTATCTTACTTTTTTGCTTAAAAGTAATAAATTGAATTCACTTTAAGCACACACATCTTATAAAATTAGTGAGTTATATATATATATAGTAATGTAAAGTTAGACACTTTTTTAACTGCATTTTCCCATAAATGAATGGAATATTTAAAGTTTTTTTTATCACCTTTAATATTCCTCCTAATAAAAATATTTTTATTTCTATAGAGAGAGAGGTTAAGTCTTTATTAATCAGTTAACTTTTTTTGTATTTGAGTTTTTTTTTTTAAATTCATCAATTCTATACAGAATTTAAAAGAAACTAGTCAATTTTTTTTTTTGAAATTCTTATGCATTATTTCTGCAATTGACATTTAGCTATTTTTCATTGATATTCTAAATGTTCTGATTGGTACGTATCTATTTTGAAATTATTAATATAAATACAAATTTTCTTATTTAAAGAATTATACAAATGTAATATATTAAATCTCATTGATATTATATTAATGTTATTCAGTTTTAATTTTTTTTAAGAAAAACTTTTTATTTGTGAGTCATAGCAATTATTCCTCTTAATTATTGTTTTCTTTTATGTAGATTGATGAAATGTACAGAGAAGCTCCCATTGACAAAAAAGGGATGTTTAATTACATTGAATTTACTCGCATTTTGAAGCATGGTGCAAAAGATAAAGATGATGAATAAGAATATATATTTATCAAGTAAACTGAAAGTTTTCTTATGCATTTATTTATATTTTGGTACCTATTTGTCTAAAAAATGGTATTTTTTGAAGTATTAATTTTAAAAAATGCTTTTTATAAAACAGTTTTAAAATTGTTTTGCTGAAAAATTTTATTGCAGTTGTACACTGTCTTATTCTATTGTTATAAATAAATTGTTCTATCCAAACCAATTTGAGTGTCTTTCTTATAAAAGTTATCTTTTATTTGTGTCTCCTTGTACAATAGCTATGGATATATGTTATTTAAAATACTTATTTAACCTGAGTTCATATATCATCCATAATTTCCATTTTATAAACCAAATTTTATTTTAAATCTATATGTAATTTTCGAATGTCTATTTTGTATTAAAATATTGTTTATGAAATTAATCATGTGTTTATAAAAATAAGTAACCTTAGAACTCTGATTCTCTATTGTTTGTAATATATTTTCCTAAAACAATATACCAAAGCATATTACGAGTTAAAACTTTAATTCTATTTATTTCTTTTAAAGCCATGTGTTTTTATACCAATGTTAAATTCACTAAAAGGTAAATTCATTAAAATTTACTGAAGTTAATTTTCTTTACTATACCAAAAGTAAAACTTAAATCAGTTTTTTGTTGATAAATTTATCAGAAATTAGCACATTATACTCAAAGTTCGTTTAATGCGTCTTCCACCTTATTTTGCTTGCAGTCACTCTGATACATTATTATGGCAAACTACCTCTATAAAAAGCAAACAATATCTTCTTTTACCAAATGATGCCAATTATCACAGATATATGCAGAGTGATTTAAATTGCATAATTTGTAATTTCTTTCAAAACCAACCCATATATAAAATGGCACTTATGATAAACATCTGTGAAATCAAAATATTTAGAAGTCAATTGCACATACTGATACAATAGATATCTACAGGAAATATGAGATTATATGGAAAGTTAAAACACTTTTAACTAAAAACTAATTAACTATGGACCATTTTAAGTTTTGTTATGAAACTATTTAAAGAGATTGATATAAGTACTAGTTTTTTCAAGTTTTTGTTATTTTGAGTTATGTTAAAAATCATAAACACTGTAATCTGTTGAATCCTGATATGTGTACAGTTCATTTTCTATTAACATTATAAAACCAGATTTATGTATGTGGAAATGTTTTTTCCTTATGTATGTTGGTGACTAAACAGTAATTTTAATTGAACATCTACCAATCAACAAAAGGATTAAAATTAAAATACTTGATAATTGAAGAAATTGCATAGCAGCAACTAGTGTAGTAATTAAATTTATATTAACTAAATGGGTATATATATAATGTATAAAAGGACCAATGCTGATTAAAATATCTCAAGATGAGCTTTTATTTCATTAATGTAATGGATAAGGAAGTATTGTTTAACATTATTGCTTTTATCTAATGAAGATACATTATACTGAAATTCATTTTGTGTAGAAAAAAAACTGGAACATTGTAAAAAAAAAAGAATTATTCATTTTAACTTTGATATTGTGAGATATGGCAATTTGTTACTTTTGTTTTTTTATACTTAACGAAAAATTAACAAGCAAAAAAAAGGAAAGCAATATATATTTATTGATAAAGCTTTATTGTGTGAAATACTTGTAAATATATATCTAATTTCTCTTTAAAAGATTTTTATATTGTTAAATTAAGTTCCTGATTTCAGAGAATTATTGAATTTTAGAGAATTTCAGAGAATAAGTTTTTAGGCATTCTGTTATTTATTTTATAGAAATTAACATCAATTAAAATGTAGGCAAAGGCTAAAATGAAATTCATATATATTTTAGTTAAAAAAATGTTCAATAAGATTTAGATTTGTTGAAAATAAAATTGTTTACTTTCAGTATGAAGAAGATTGAAAAATAATTCTTTATTAATGTGTTATAGTAATTATACACAATGTATTGTTTAATGTTTAATAAATGATTGATATACTGTTTTTTGAATCATAATCCTTGTATCTTAATTTATCACCCATTGTTAATTTAAATTTAGAAGCGATTTCAATCAAACAAAATCTTAGTTATATATATCCTATAATTTATCTGAAATTGTTATTTTTGATCTATAAATAAATTGCTTATTGTGCAGAACATTATTTATTATTCATTTATCCATTTTTACTAGACGTATTAGGCAATTAGAAGTAATAAAATATAAATAAATTTAATGTAGTATAACTATAATTGTAGCTTGATAACTTATCTCTTTATTTCCGTAGTCTCATGATTATTATAGTAATCTTTATAGAATTATTTAAAATCTTGCATAAACTTTTTTTTTATAATTTTAAAGTAGGTTGTATATACTAAGAGTATGTTTGGTGTGGAGTATTAATTGCTGATTTCAAAGATTTTAAAAAACTTTGTTGTGTCTAAAAATATTAAAATTATATAAACTTTAAATGATTTCTCTGTTTTTTGTGTATCATAGATGTAGAGAAAAATGTGTCCATTCAAAATATTTTTATTATATGGATTCTCTTATTATTCCTTAAATCTAATTTTCTGTGTTCTTTGAAATAATGGATTTTAGAAAGGAAATTCAAGTATTATGAGTATATTTTATTAAAGAATTTGTTTTATATACTAACAGTGGTAATAAATATCCCCTAACTTGCATTAAATGATGTCATTGATGCTTAAAATATATTACACATATATTGATGGAATATGTGATTTTCCTAGATGGGGAGGGGGGATGGTATGCCAATTGTTTGCTTACTATAGCTCTTTTTTTTGCAGTTACAAAAACTCACAATTCTTCAAATATTATTTTGAAGTATTTTTTTCAACTTTATGCATTTATTTTAAAATTATTTTATATATGCAATTTTTCTGATATAAATCATGAACGTAAGTTCCTTTGTGATATTGAAGAGATTTTTTTTAAGGGTCTTACAATTGATTTTATTAAAGAATTGCTGACATTTTCTATTTTA